>CM054061.1:211324493-211336993 GCA_028641055.1 Alopecurus myosuroides | reverse complement strand
ACAATTACAACAGAAACAGATAGATACAAGATGACTCAAACGAGCCAGGGTTACAACTGATACATTACAAAGATCCAAATAACAGCGGAAGAAACAAAACATCGTCCGTCTACGGACAAGATCCAAATTGGACTAAGAGTCCTGAAGATAACCGAAGGCGTCCAATCCCTGCCCAGGCCAAGCCGGAGGGATTCCCAAGCTAACGTCGTCAGACTTCAAACCTGTTGACTGCAATTTGGAATTTGCAGCCACGAAGAGATTCGTGGGTCAGTACGGTTACGTACTGGCAAGGGGGACAGAGCCCATACTCACAAGTTACCGGCGTAGCCAGTCATCACAAGATACAAATACTTTAGGATCAACGGAAAGGAAGGGGTTATTGCAAATAAGCGACAACAGGCTGCACTAACCAACTACAGAGATTCTATTACTTCCAACTATCAGAAAGGAGATAAGATCGAGTGATAGTAACCAACTGAAAGATAACTTCAAACAAACCCATCCTGGATCTCGCCCCTTATCCGAAGAAGCAATCCGAGGATAACTCACACCGTGGTATTAAAGATGAGTCAAGTTATTGTGTGAATAACCTATTACTAGTCAAGTTATTAATCATTGGGTGAAACATGATTGATCATTATGTTGAAGTTGTCCTGAGTACTTGTTAGCCAGTACTTTCACCAAGTAATCCATAACCGCGGAAAACACGGCTTCTCGAGAAGATTTACCCTGCAGGGGTGCACCATAGCAACCGCACTCATGAATATCCCCCAGATGGGATGCCTCCCACCAAGCGGGGCACTCAACACAATCCAACCCTTCTTCGCATCAAGCCCAAAGCACCGCGTGCTGTGCGTGCGCGGCTAATCGAGCCCCACGAAGAAAAGGGGACCCTCATAGCACTGGAAGATCACGCCGCCCTAAATGCCGACTACGAAAGTTCCACCCGGGTACCAAGGGCTCGCAAGATCATGCATGCAGCAAATGGAAAGCCCGAACTAGTACGGCGATTTGGACGAGATGCGAATCGAGTCAAACTGAGGGGGAGCCCATACTCCCCAAATGCGGGTAGTGCGCTCATCATGGATCAGTAGACAAGACCCTTTTCCTAATTAGGGGGTCGACACTAGCGGGCCTCAAAACCACCCGTGGGCCTCCCGCCGGTGCCTTATCGTCAAATTTATTATTAACATTAGCATTATCAGGATTGTTTGATTAACATCGAGCCCCGGTACGATAACAATAGTAATAGAACGATGGTAAAAGAAGTAACCGACAACGAGCTCGAGCAAAAGCAACCCTAAGCAAGATAGTAAGACACAGGCTCAAGCAAAGGTTATAGGAGTGGAGGTGAGGCAATATCAGGGTTAAAGGATTCATGTGATAGGTTCGTAACAGAAACAACTACTACTAAGGCTAGCAGAAAAGAACAACGGAGAATATCGGTAACAAGTGATGAAAGGCAGCCATGTGGCATGCAAGTGAGTATACTTGCCTGAGATCCCGCAAGGTAGCAGAACTTGTCGTTGCTCACATCATCTCAACGTCCTATCCGGGAAGAAGCAACGAACCTCGAACAAACACCGGATGCAACAATTACTACTACGGCAAAAGATTCAGCATGAACAAGCTATGGATGCATGACAAGTTAAAGATGCATCAGAATAAACTAGTTGACATGATAAACAGATTTAAATGGACCCATATGCAATCTGAGTTGCATATGAAAAGCCCATGGATTATGGTTGAAACAATTGTTTTCCAACTAACCAATAGGTGAAAGTGGATTAGCATGATGCATGGATGAGGAAAACAGCAAAATAACAACATTAGAAACAATTTAAGATAGGGTGTAGCAATTTAGAATTTTATTATTAACTTAGGGAATTTTGGGTGCCTTAAAGGGAACACACAAGTATTTGTTGTTTTCAACCATTTAAAATGTTCAAAACAAATAACAAAGTTGATATTTGAAAAGAACATCAAATTTTAGTTGGATTACATGTTTCACATATTGAAATTGGACTTTGGATTATTTAGTTATGAATTAAACAATATTAAACAAGTTTTTAATTGAATTAAACAAGATTTAAGTGGTTTAGGCAATTTTAATTATTCAAAACAGAAAACAAAAATTATATTTGAAAAGGTTATTTAAAATGGTATGAAAAACATATTTTATTTGCATTTATTGGATTAATATATAATTAGTTATGGAATTTACAAATTAACATTTGAAATATTTAAGTTTGAATTTTAAATGCATTTGAAGTTTCCAAAACAGTACACAAATTGGATATTTGGAAAGTTTAGGAAATTTGGATCAGAATTCATATAAAACTTTTAGTTATTGGAATTACAGAATAAAAGATATTGAATTTTGAAGTTTGGTTTTAAATCTGCTAATTAAAAAGGATTAGGGATTTTAGGAAATCCGCAGAAATCCTTTTTTCACTGGGCTGCTATCTACACACAGCCACTGCCAGGGGGGCCCAGGGCCTCTCTGTGCTCACGTGGCGCACGAGGGGCTTACAGGTGGGGTCACGCGCGCGCGGTGGAAAAATTCTGGAAAAAGGGGGCGTCCCAGGGATTCGACCCCAGGACCTGTCGCGCGGGTGCAAGGAACGGAACCAGTGTGTCTCGCTTGCGTTTCGTGACAGAACACGAGCAGGTTTGGCTATAGCTTAAGTCTGCGCGCAAAATTCTGCACTTAACTGAACTTCCTGCTTGCGATTTCAGGTACAGCCAACGATGGAGTACAGGGAGCAGGCGAGCGATCGACGCTCACTGCCGCTCGCCGCGGCTGCTGGAAGGGGCCGCCGTGGAGGAGTGCGGGCATGTGGTGCGGTGTGAGACGGTGTGCGTGCGGTGTTGTGGTGTGCCTGTACAGGAGAAAAACGGGGGAGGAGGC
Organism: Alopecurus myosuroides; assembly: GCA_028641055.1. NCBI lineage: Eukaryota > Viridiplantae > Streptophyta > Magnoliopsida > Poales > Poaceae > Alopecurus > Alopecurus myosuroides. The sequence continues at coordinate 211,334,082 of CM054061.1, read as the reverse complement.
GAAGCTGCAGATCGCACCTGCTGTCGATGTGCAGACACGACGACTTCTTGCCGGCGACGGCGCGGCCGGCACGGGCCTCCTCCCGCCTCCGCTCCTTCACGAAAGACGACGAGGGATCGACCCCGGTTCCATTCCTGGAGTTTGTTCGGTCGGAGGAGGATCGTGGCGAGGGGATGGGAAGGTGGCAGCCATGGAGCTCGGTGGTGATCGGGTGGGTTCAGAGGAAAGAAATCAGAGGTGGGAGGGAGAGAGAGGGAAGATGGCGGCGGCAGAGGAGGGGAGGGGAGAGCATTAGGGTTAGGGTTCGGAGGGAGATAGGGAAGGCTTTAAGGAGGGGAAAGCTTGAGGGGGAGGGGACCATGGCCACGTACTGTACCTCCTCGTGAGGAAGACGACAAGGGGGGGCCTCCTGGTGGGCGGTTGGGCTTAGGTGGGCTAAGGGAGGTGGGCTTTCTCCCTCAGCTCACCTCTCCCCTTTGCTTTTTTTTTTCCATTTTTTTTGCAAGAGATCAAAGAGAGAGAAAGGTTAGGATTTTGGGGGTTTTCCTTTTAGGAATAATTGGTGTTAATTTTCCAACTACAACAAACAAGCAAGGGTTAACATTGTTTCACAATGTGGAAAATTTAATTTGGTTTAAAGGTTTTAGTTGAGTTTCAAACAATGTTTGATTTGGGAAATTTTGGAAAAGCAATTCTAGTTAATAAGCTCAAGCATTTAAACAACATTATTGAATTTACTTTGTTTGCCAAATTTTAATTTTTAAACCCATATTGAAAAGAAAAACAAGTATGATTGATTGAATTGAATTACTCAGCGGTGATGCAAACATGGAGCAATTGCAGTATGATGCATGGATACAAAGCAAGAACAAAACAAACACTTTCTACCAAGGGTAGCACCCCAGGTGTTACAGACGACACCACTAACAAGGGATTGCGCCCTCGCAATCCACCTGCTAACCCGGGAGGGGAAAGAAGTTCGACTATCGATTCTTCGGGCTTCCGGTTGATCTCCTCGACACCACTAACAAGAGATTCTTGCTCGGAGTGATGACGATATTCTTCCACCAGGAACCTTCCGATGATCGAACCTATTAGGTTAAAGGCTCAGAAAACGTCCACCCACGTAGGTTCCTAACACTTTGAAAGATTGAGTACGAGAGTAGACTCCAAAACAAATAAGATGGGAGAGGAATAGAATAGAGATAAGGAGAAAACAAGAATCCTATTGAGATGTTTTTCCAAAATACTTTAGCAGAAATAGTTTTTGACACTCTAGAAACAACGACCGTTAGCGAGGTTATCCTACAGGCTTTGCGGACCCGTTGCTTCGATAACCATTCGTATCGAAACAATCTCGGGAATCGGAACCAAGGCTCTGATACCATTTGTGACGCCCCGAGATCGGGCACTATGCAGATTTCAGCATTCCCGCCAAATCCGCATAATAACCGATTCCAGGTTGCCATTTATGATAACATTACAATAGTTCACGAATAATCCACAATTACAACAGAAACAGATAGATACAAGATGACTCAAACGAGCCAGGGTTACAACTGATACATTACAAAGATCCAAATAACAGCGGAAGAAACAAAACATCGTCCGTCTACGGACAAGATCCAAATTGGACTAAGAGTCCTGAAGATAACCGAAGGCGTCCAATCCCTGCCCAGGCCAAGCCGGAGGGATTCCCAAGCTAACGTCGTCAGACTTCAAACCTGTTGACTGCAATTTGGAATTTGCAGCCACGAAGAGATTCGTGGGTCAGTACGGTTACGTACTGGCAAGGGGGACAGAGCCCATACTCACAAGTTACCGGCGTAGCCAGTCATCACAAGATACAAATACTTTAGGATCAACGGAAAGGAAGGGGTTATTGCAAATAAGCGACAACAGGCTGCACTAACCAACTACAGAGATTCTATTACTTCCAACTATCAGAAAGGAGATAAGATCGAGTGATAGTAACCAACTGAAAGATAACTTCAAACAAACCCATCCTGGATCTCGCCCCTTATCCGAAGAAGCAATCCGAGGATAACTCACACCGTGGTATTAAAGATGAGTCAAGTTATTGTGTGAATAACCTATTACTAGTCAAGTTATTAATCATTGGGTGAAACATGATTGATCATTATGTTGAAGTTGTCCTGAGTACTTGTTAGCCAGTACTTTCACCAAGTAATCCATAACCGCGGAAAACACGGCTTCTCGAGAAGATTTACCCTGCAGGGGTGCACCATAGCAACCGCACTCATGAATATCCCGCCAGATGGGATGCCTCCCACCAAGCGGGGCACTCAACACAATCCAACCCTTCTTCGCATCAAGCCCAAAGCACCGCGTGCTGTGCGTGCGCGGCTAATCGAGCCCCACGAAGAAAAGGGGACCCTCATAGCACTGGAAGATCACGCCGCCCTAAATGCCGACTACGAAAGTTCCACCCGGGTACCAAGGGCTCGCAAGATCATGCATGCAGCAAATGGAAAGCCCGAACTAGTACGGCGATTTGGACGAGATGCGAATCGAGTCAAACTGAGGGGGAGCCCATACTCCCCAAATGCGGGTAGTGCGCTCATCATGGATCAGTAGACAAGACCCTTTTCCTAATTAGGGGGTCGACACTAGCGGGCCTCAAAACCACCCGTGGGCCTCCCGCCGGTGCCTTCTCGTCAAATTTATTATTAACATTAGCATTATCAGGATTGTTTGATTAACATCGAGCCCCGGTACGATAACAATAGTAATAGAACGATGGTAAAAGAAGTAACCGACAACGAGCTCGAGCAAAAGCAACCCTAAGCAAGATAGTAAGACACAGGCTCAAGCAAAGGTTATAGGAGTGGAGGTGAGGCAATATCAGGGTTAAAGGATTCATGTGATAGGTTCGTAACAGAAACAACTACTACTAAGGCTAGCAGAAAAGAACAACGGAGAATATCGGTAACAAGTGATGAAAGGCAGCCATGTGGCATGCAAGTGAGTATACTTGCCTGAGATCCCGCAAGGTAGCAGAACTTGTCGTTGCTCACATCATCTCAACGTCCTATCCGGGAAGAAGCAACGAACCTCGAACAAACACCGGATGCAACAATTACTACTACGGCAAAAGATTCAGCATGAACAAGCTATGGATGCATGACAAGTTAAAGATGCATCAGAATAAACTAGTTGACATGATAAACAGATTTAAATGGACCCATATGCAATCTGAGTTGCATATGAAAAGCCCATGGATTATGGTTGAAACAATTGTTTTCCAACTAACCAATAGGTGAAAGTGGATTAGCATGATGCATGGATGAGGAAAACAGCAAAATAACAACATTAGAAACAATTTAAGATAGGGTGTAGCAATTTAGAATTTTATTATTAACTTAGGGAATTTTGGGTGCCTTAAAGGGAACACACAAGTATTTGTTGTTTTCAACCATTTAAAATGTTCAAAACAAATAACAAAGTTGATATTTGAAAAGAACATCAAATTTTAGTTGGATTACATGTTTCACATATTGAAATTGGACTTTGGATTATTTAGTTATGAATTAAACAATATTAAACAAGTTTTTAATTGAATTAAACAAGATTTAAGTGGTTTAGGCAATTTTAATTATTCAAAACAGAAAACAAAAATTATATTTGAAAAGGTTATTTAAAATGGTATGAAAAACATATTTTATTTGCATTTATTGGATTAATATATAATTAGTTATGGAATTTACAAATTAACATTTGAAATATTTAAGTTTGAATTTTAAATGCATTTGAAGTTTCCAAAACAGTACACAAATTGGATATTTGGAAAGTTTAGGAAATTTGGATCAGAATTCATATAAAACTTTTAGTTATTGGAATTACAGAATAAAAGATATTGAATTTTGAAGTTTGGTTTTAAATCTGCTAATTAAAAAGGATTAGGGATTTTAGGAAATTCGCAGAAATCCTTTTTTCACTGGGCTGCTATCTACACACAGCCACTGCCAGGGGGGCCCAGGGCCTCTCTGTGCTCACGTGGCGCACGAGGGGCTTACAGGTGGGGTCACGCGCGCGCGGTGGAAAAATTCTGGAAAAAGGGGGCGTCCCAGGGATTCGACCCCAGGACCTGTCGCGCGGGTGCAAGGAACGGAACCAGTGTGTCTCGCTTGCGTTTCGTGACAGAACACGAGCAGGTTTGGCTATAGCTTAAGTCTGCGCGCAAAATTCTGCACTTAACTGAACTTCCTGCTTGCGATTTCAGGTACAGCCAACGATGGAGTACAGGGAGCAGGCGAGCGATCGACGCTCACTGCCGCTCGCCGCGGCTGCTGGAAGGGGCCGCCGTGGAGGAGTGCGGGCATGTGGTGCGGTGTGAGACGGTGTGCGTGCGGTGTTGTGGTGTGCCTGTACAGGAGAAAAACGAGGGAGGAGGCGAAGCTGCAGATCGCACCTGCTGTCGATGTGCAGACACGACGACTTCTTGCCGGCGACGGCGCGGCCGGCACGGGCCTCCTCCCGCCTCCGCTCCTTCACGAAAGACGACGAGGGATCGACCCCGGTTCCATTCCCGGAGTTTGTTCGGTCGGAGGAGGATCGTGGCGAGGGGATGGGAAGGTGGCAGCCATGGAGCTCGGTGGTGATCGGGTGGGTTCAGAGGAAAGAAATCAGAGGTGGGAGGGAGAGAGAGGGAAGATGGCGGCGGCAGAGGAGGGGAGGGGAGAGCATTAGGGTTAGGGTTCGGAGGGAGATAGGGAAGGCTTTAAGGAGGGGAAAGCTTGAGGGGGAGGGGACCATGGCCACGTACTGTACCTCCTCGTGAGGAAGACGACAAGGGGGGGCCTCCTGGTGGGCGGTTGGGCTTAGGTGGGCTAAGGGAGGTGGGCTTTCTCCCTCAGCTCACCTCTCCCCTTTGCTTTTTTTTTTTCCATTTTTTTTGCAAGAGATCAAAGAGAGAGAAAGGTTAGGATTTTGGGGGTTTTCCTTTTAGGAATAATTGGTGTTAATTTTCCAACTACAACAAACAAGCAAGGGTTAACATTGTTTCACAATGTGGAAAATTTAATTTGGTTTAAAGGTTTTAGTTGAGTTTCAAACAATGTTTGATTTGGGAAATTTTGGAAAAGCAATTCTAGTTAATAAGCTCAAGCATTTAAACAACATTATTGAATTTACTTTGTTTGCCAAATTTTAATTTTTAAACCCATATTGAAAAGAAAAACAAGTATGATTGATTGAATTGAATTACTCAGCGGTGATGCAAACATGGAGCAATTGCAGTATGATGCATGGATACAAAGCAAGAACAAAACAAACACTTTCTACCAAGGGTAGCACCCCAGGTGTTACAATCTTCGCGTTCAATGCGGGAAGGGGAAACAATCAATATCGTGGGAATCATCACCAAGGTGGGTACAGAGGGCGCCAACGCTATGAGATGCAGGGACGAGGTCCTTTCGGCCGTGCTCGCGGTGGATTCCAGGCGCAGAGACAATACCCGAGGCAGCAGCCGCGTTATGTGCCCGTGGTGGCCACGCAGACTGCAGCTACTCCCCAGCTTGGTGTGCAACAACAGGTAGCCAACACGGCTGGTACTTCTGCTACGGGTGGTTCTGGTGTGCAGCAGCAACAGAGGGTGACAGCGCAACAAGTTGCAGTTGCGGTGGCTGCAGCTGCACCTAAGAAGACCAGGGTAGAGAGGATGAAATGCTTTCGTTGTGGTGTCGCTGGACACTTGCTAAACGACTGCCCAGCACCTATTTGTGAGATTTGCAAGTCTGTGGAGCATGTGACCAACAATTGTCCTCTTCTTTTAGCACCAAAGCCTCATCCAATAATGTACGGATACGCGCATGATGAACTGACCTTCTTTGGATTACCTCTGTCTGATCACTATAGACCAAAGGTAGTCAATGTGAAGATGGCATCTATTGTTGTGTCCAAAGGTGAGATGACTATTCCACAAATCACAACCCAGTTACAGAGGCTTGTTCCTACGGAGAACTTTATCTGGAGAGTTTCGCAGGAGGGGCATAATGTGTTTAAGGTCCAATTTCCATCCAAATCAGAGCTTGATCGTCTAAAGGTTTTTGGGGCTTTTCGGGTACCAAGAAGTAACTGTGAGATGGTTTTTGATGCATGGACTCAGAAGATTGAACCTATTGATACACTGCCAGAATATTGGGTTCGTGTCTCCGGGATACCAGAAGACCGATTGGAAGATTTTTTTGGCACTTTGGGCTGTGGGTTTTATGATTGGTAAAACCTCTAAAGTAGACATGGAGTACACGAGAAGACACGGGGTCCTTCGTATTCGGGTGGGTTGTCTAGACTTTACAAAAATTCCCCATGACTACCCTATGTTCATCCATGATGGTATTTATGCACTCACCTTCGAGGTTGAGGGAGAGGACATCACAGTAGCGGAGGATGTGGACATGGCTGATCCGAGTGTTGACAAGGATGATGACGATGGCATATTGGATGATTTCACTGATGCGTTGGCAAACACTTCACTTAATTCAGCACCTGCTACTGACAGCAAGGCTGATGAGCCAATGATGGACTCTCAGAATAATACGTCTAATGGTACGAGTGGTAATTCTGCGAGTAGAACTGGGGTTGCGTTTTCTTCGTCAGTTATGCTTTCTATCCAGAGGGCTCGTGACGAGCTTAGAGCTCTTTACCTATCGACAGTGGAGCCTGCTACTGATACAGTGCTTCAAACGGAGAAGATCAAGACGCCTGACAGGGATACAACATTGGTTGCGACCCCGGGTCAATCTGCTGTCAAAGATACACCTGTACCTATTATGCACCACGATGCTGTCAAGGTGGGGGTGGAGAATGCGCTGCTGTCAGCGTCTGGTACCGCGCGAAGACTTTCTCTGCCGTGGGATGATGCGGCATGCCATAAACAGTCTGCCGGGGCCTCGTTTTCGACCAGTTCTCTGCCGCCGCTGCCGGCTGGGTCGCAGCGAAGCAGCACGGCAGGAAAAACTACTGCCGGGGACACTTTTTTGCCCAATTCTCTGCCGTCGCTGCCGTCTGCAGCACAAGTACATGATCAGCTTGATCACTTGCGGGTACGCTCTGCCATGTACCATGGACAAATTGCAAGGAATTTGAGGGGCAAGGAGACTGTGATCATGAAGGCACCTACCTTATCGGTGCTGATCCCTACGGACAGCTCTAGTTGCGACATCAGTAATACAAACGTGATGCTGGCTGCAGCAGATTCAGAGGATAGTGGAAACGATACGAGTGAAGCTGTTCCGATTGGCAATAACATTGATCCCGTTGATGCTGTGCGGTGCAACGAAGTGAGTACACCGACGGGGATTCACAAGGTGACTAGGGAGGAGGTGGTGGCGTTCGGTGGCATCCCGGAGCCGGTGAGCATGGGTCTTCGTTCGAGCGCACGGCTGCGTGCACAACCCGACGCCGACACCCCCGTCTCGGAGAGGGCTGCACGGATTGCGGAGAAGCGCGATAACAACCCCTCAGGTAATTTTCCGCGTTCGTTTACAGATATGCCCACTAGTCATATTGTTGATTTTGCATCTAAAGTAGGTGTGTCGTTGGGTACCAGTAGCGTTGAGATAATTCAATCTGTTAATTCTATTAAGAAATTAGAAACTGCTAGGAAATTGGTTTTTCTTGAAACTAATATTAATAAGGATTCGGTTGAGATTGTGGAGCCAGTGCCTTCATCACTGGATGAAGAGGCCCATGCAGCAGAAGAGGAGGGACTAGGTGAATTGGAAACGTTGTCTCACTATGTGAAGACCACACGATCCCGTAAAAAAAAAAGTAGTGCACCCTCTAAACCAAAAAGAAGAAGTACTCGTTTGAAAGTTAATAATCATAATATTTAATCAATGAAAGGGGTTTTTTGGAATACTGATGGTTTTGGAGATACTGCTAAACACTTAACTGTCAACGAGATGGTTAGAGAGTTGCAATTGGACTTTGTTGCTATATTGGAAACTGGTAGGTCTAGTTTCGAACAACGTCTGTTATCTCATTTAGCAGGGGGGCGTGATTTTGGATGGTATTGTTTACCACCACATGGGAGATCAGGAGGGATATTGGTTGGCTTTAATAATGCCATTCTGACTGTTCAGAAAGTGGTTGCGGGTGAATTTTCTGTCAAATTTCACCTAAGAACCAAGGAAGATGGTTTCCTTTGGGCATTGGTTGTTGTTTATGGGGCTGCCCAAGATGACAAAAAACCAGTCTTCTTATCTGAATTGGTCAGGATTTGTGAGAGTGAATCTCGTCCTATAGTGGTAGGGGGAGATTTTAACATAATGAGGAGACCAAATGATAAGAGTAATGACAATTTTAATACAAGATGGCCGTCCATCTTTAATGCTATTATTGAGAGTTTAGACCTTAAAGAGTTAGAGATGTCTGGAAGACAATACACTTGGGTGAGTAGACGAGAGGTAACTACTTATGAGAAGTTAGACCGTGTACTAGCAAGTGTGGAATGGGAGCAGAAATTTCCACTTGTTTCGGTTCAGGCTTTAGCCAGAACTGGCTCTGATCATGTCCCTTTGTTATTGGACTCAGGGAATTCGGTGCATAAGGGAAATAAATCTGCTTTCTCTTTTGAGTTATCCTGGCTTAGACAAGATGGGTTTTGTGATATGGTAAAGAGAGAGTGGGTGTCACAGCAGATGGGTGGCTCACCTATTGAGGTTTGGCAACACAAAATTAGACATCTGAGAAGTTTTCTTAGGGGATGGGCTAAGAATATGAGTGGGGAGTATAAAATTTTGAGAGATAAACTGATCCTCTTAATTAATGAACTAGATACAAAAGCTGAGACTATGCCTCTTTCTGATGAGGAGAGAAAGTCTAAAAGGGAAGCTGATTCTTATCTAGCTAAGATCAGAAGGGATGAGGAGTCTAAGTGGGCTCAAAGAGCTAAAATGAGACATATTAAAGAAGGGGGAGATAATACCAAATATTTTCATTTGATGGCTAATGGGAAACATAGGAAGAAAAAGATATTTGAAGGGACCATTGTTGGTCAACAGAATCTGCAAGTTTTTATATCTGAATATTATAAAAAACTATTTGGGCCTCCTGATCAAACAACTATTTCGCTTGATGAGGGAAGAATTAATGATCTTCCCCAAGTATCTATAGATGAGAATATGATTTTAACTTCTCCTTTCACTGAAGAGGAGATTTTTGAGGCCATAGATCAAATGGAACTTAATAAAGCACCGGGACCTGATGGATTTCCGGCAGAGTTTTATAAGAGGTTTTGGGATGTGATCAAAATAGATATGATGCCTATGTTTGCTCAATTACATGCTGCTGAGCTGCAATTGTTTAAGTTGAATTTTGGGGTGATCACTCTGCTACCTAAAAAGGAAGATGCCTCTAGAATTGAGCAATATAGACCCATTTGCCTACTAAATGTAAGCTTCAAATTTTTTACTAAAGTTGGTACTAATAGAGTTACTGCGATTGCGCAGCGTATTATTAAACCAACTCAGTCTGCATTTCTACCTGGTAGAAATATTTTAGAAGGAGTAGTGGTTTTACATGAAACCATTCATGAGCTGCACACAAAGAAACTTAGTGGAGTTCT